>JARHVA010002846.1:927500-952500 GCA_037957365.1 Torreya grandis | reverse complement strand
CTATCAAATATAATGTCTTGGAGAGCCACTTAGTTGAAATGCTTCAAGATTGTTTTCAGTATGTTATTATAAAAATTGAAGAATACTTTCACTATAGAAGTAGAATAAGGTTGGTGATGTCCTTCTCATTTGGATTCAAAGAAGGTGTCCAAATAAATATAAATGGGAATATTGAACGTTCAAAAAATGATCATAAATCTCCTAAAAATGTTATCCTTTATTCCACTCTAAAGCAATGCTTACCTTAACATCTTTATGTAAATGATGTGGTTGTTTACTAAGAGATTACAAGTATAGAATACAACTATGAACACTTGCAGTTACAAAAACCAACACATGAAGAGGATATAAAAACAAATATACTAATATATGTATTGGAAAACAGAACACACACACACACACACAAACACACACACACACACACACACACACACACACACACACACACACACACACACACACACACACACACACACACACACACACACACACACATACACACACACACACACACACACACACACACACACACACACACACACACACACACACACACACACACACACATTAAAATAGAGACATAAAAAGAAAACAAGCCAAAATAGGGAAAGTAGAATTATTTACAAGGAATAGAGGAAAAAAAAGACTATACAAAATCATTATCTGACTAGGAGAAGTACCTTCCTTTTAAAAATAATTAATTTGACTTATGAGACCCAAACACATTTAGCATAAGTGACCAAACAAGTGTAAAAAAGATGAATTTAAAAAATTTGTGTGTATTAAGATGATCTTGAATGAACAAATCAATAGTGTCTTCAGGTTTTAAAATGGAATGATTGCAAGTTGTCCAATATTATGTGAACCCTTTTTTAAAATAATGAAATTCTTTAATTTATTTTTAAATGAATTTGAATTCCTTTGTTTTAGATACAATGTAACAAACCCGTTGTGGTCCAACTAGAAACATGTGAATTTTTTTAAATTAAACCAATATACCAAATATAGGTTACATCATGAGAATCTATAGAGACCATAAGAAATAATCAAAGTGTGATAATAGAAAACAAGCATAACATATCACATATTATCAATCTATAATATTATGAGAACACATCAAAATACAAATATTGAAAGTAATCACAGTAACTCAGTTACAACTAAAACAAGTCCACATCCACCATTGTAAATATACAATATCGATTAATTATAACTCTTCATGAATTTTTTTAATAATAAATATGATATAATACAATGCACATATAAGATAGTGGCTCTCCTAGATCATAGTTCTCAAACTCAAGTATATGTGGCAATCTTAAGTCTCATCTTGATAAGTAGTACTGCTCTGGGGAGGGAGAACATCATCTGAGGACTTTTCCATACCAACCATAGATTAATGATCCCCCACACTAATCCCATCAAGAAATTATCCTCCGTTCACGGATAAGTAGATAGTGATGGTGGGAGAATCCAAAGAGATAAACAAGTACCCATGTGTTGTATGATTTCTAAATTAAACATACAATGTGTCATAAAGAATGTTATATTACAAGATATTATGCAAACATGTAAATCATACTCATGAAATGATAATGTATCACTAAACATTCTTTGGTCCAAAGTTTTATAGATAATAAATAATAGCGATCTATAGATTAAATAAATTTTTACACATCACTTAATCAGAATGCCTTTATCTATCATTGTGATACTAGTAAGCTAGTGAAGTCCATCTCACTCCTTACTCCATATCATCAATGTAAATTAGTCAAATACAAGTCAACCACAAGATGCATAAAATTTATATTCTATTAGAAAATACATCATATAACATGTTAATTGGAAGAGTAACCAAATCATACATTTATTCTATTAAACATATAAATAAATCTTACATTATTTTCTATCCCATACTAAAGATAATGACTAAAATTTATATCACCTAGGTAAATACATATTTAATTACATATTTTCACTAACATAATTAGTTTCTAAACATACTACAACGTATAATAATCTATATTACCATATTCTAGTATTATAAGACATAACTACTAGTTTTTTACAATCAATCATAATAACATAGTCATAACTACATGGAAATACATCTTAAATTCAAGAAACTAGATATAATGAAGTAAATCATAGTTCTCATGGAACACAATTATATACTACCATAACATGCGTTAAAATTTTAAGTTTGTATGCACACATACATAAACTTCATCTAATTATCATTAACATACTATTCATATTAATATCCAACATGCATAGTATAATCATTCAAATTATATATGAGTTCAGGCATAACAACTATAATATGTAGCATCCGAGTATAACATATATTTATACTTTAGTACTCTATGATATCCCATACTATCATAGGTTTCTAACTACATAATAACACATAATCCAAGTTTACGATTTCAAGAATCAAGCGACACGTATATATAATAACAATCAAGCAAGTGTGGGGTGATACCACCTAGGTATACCCTAAGTTTAAATTATATATTATCATTCAAGTGAATATAACATATAAGCATGCATTATGAAGCACCATTACATGCTAAAAATGACCAAACATTTAAACACATTAACATCCTCATAATATGTGCCGCACACAAGTATTTAATACTGAATATATATAAATCAACAGTCAATCAATTATTTGCTGAGAAACAAAAAACTTATAAATTGATGAGAACATTCATTTAAACATCTCATTGTATTTTTCTAGGAGTTTGTTCTAAAAAGTTATAGTTTATATTTTCTAATAAACTTAATGACTTTACTCAAAATGACTATTAAACTATAAGTACAATCCCTATGTATGATCACTTGTATATTATGTACCACAAGTAGTCATTCCAATGCTATGCAATACTAAACCACTATTTATTTATACTTTTAGTCAATATCTCCCTATAGTCATTATAATTCTAACCGAGGATCTCAACTCACAAAACTTATCCCAAGATAATGAAGACCTATGATGAATTATAAATATGCATCTATCATTAAATGCTAGGTTAAGAGACTAGGATTTTTTTGACATAGTTTCATTATTTTTCATTTTTTGTAATCAATTCTTATATGTTATATTCTTCCTAAACTAAAATATTCTTTAGATGACAATGTTGCCTGAAAATATACATATAAATAAATACAAATATGGTTTAAAAGTGTCAATTATCTCATAATCTCTATTATACTTGAATGAATATGATTCCTATTAACCATCCAAGTCAAGCATATGATCAAGATCCTCTACAGTTGTCTTGATATACATATAAAACATAATCTCTATTAAACATAGTTATATAGTTACAATCATCCAAGTAACTATAGTTAAAGAAACACACCCTTTCATTCAAGCATTAATTAGTAAGCAATAGTATATCTATGTTATTTTTATGTAAACATCAATACAGAGTTTTATAGTTTACATCTGTATGACAGGATTTGTACCCCAAACTCTAATCATACCATGGCTATCACAAAGTAATGAAAGACCACATTGTATACTTGCCATGCCTTAGTGAATACTATTTTAAGTTTCCAATAGGTTATAATTGTGTTCCTTTTTAATTTAACTATCAAATTTGTGTTTTTGTAAAAGGGTCATTAAATCCATTGAGCATTATTCATAGATTTTCAGGGTCATATACATCCAAAATGTATATGAGTTCTTATTTTCAAACTAATTGATTTAATATTGTTATGAAATATTAATAAATCCAAGTTACTGATAATGCATTCTAACACTCAATAAAGTAACCTACCAATAATTCAACAATGCATTCTCACACTCAATATACATGTAATTGCATTTGTATCTCAATAATGATTAATTTGGTTTCACGTTGATAATCAATAATGCATTCTCACTTGGAATATTATGTGGTGGGCTTATTTATTGATGCCAATAATTATTATATAAGTACTATCATTTGGAATATGAAACATGCCATTTATTTGTAATAAGGTTAATTTAAAATATGTATAGTGATTCATATATTGTTATATAGGGAGTCAAAGAAAAAATAGTGATGCCATTAGCATTATTTATGCCCTTATTTATGATCCATATTTACAAGTTAAAGTGAGTTATTTAAATAAAGCAATGCCCTTTAATAAGTTTATTTATGAAGCATTATTTAAATAAAGTCATGCCTTGTATGCATGCTTAATACTCCAAAACTCAATTTTATTCTATGCTTAATGACAATAAGGTGTTGCTCTAGCTACAAGTTTACTTATTGTAAAATTTAGAACCTTGTATCTCTGCTAGCTAATATCTAAATATCCCCATTTAGTAAGTGATTGATGCTTGCCAATTTCATCATAAGTGATATATAGCTATTAACTCTAATTGGCTGAAATAATTATTGTATGACTATCTCTGCTCTATCTTGCCCCTTCATGTTGACATTAACATAATGCCTTTTTTTTAGAAATGAATTGCTGCACCTATTTGTTGTATCTAACAAATTATTGGTTGTTTCAAATTGTTGGTTGAATCAACTATGTATCAAATGCAATATAAATCACAGTAACATGTGTGTGTGTGTGTGTGTGTGTTTCAATCGCTGCAATTAATATATCTTAGAGATACAAATCACTACTTGCTAATGGCTCAGGTAATTATAAACAGTGATTCATTGCATATTAGTAGTAATAAAATCCTTGCTATATATATTTACTAGATTATATGTTTTAGATATAATAATCACTATAATTCAAATAATTATTAGATGACTGGCCATCATTATGTAAATTGTATTTAATACAAGCTGGTATATAGATATATATGTTTCAATCACTGCAATTAATATATCTCAGAGATATAAATCACTACTTGCTAATGGTTCAGGAAATTATAAACAGTGACTCATTGCGGATTAGTAGTAATAAAATCCTTGCTATATATATTTACTAGATTATATGTTTTAGGTATAATAATCACTATAATTCAAATAATTATTAGATGACTAGCCATCATTATCTTAAATAAAATACAATTTACATAATGATGGCCAGCCATCTAATAATTATTTGAATTATAGCGATTATTATACCTAAAACATATAATCTAGTAAATATATATAGCAAGGATTTTATTACTACTAATCCACAATGAGTCACTATTTATAATTACCTGAGCCATTAGCAAGTAGTGATTTATATCTCTGAGATATAATAATTGCAGCGATTGAAACATATATACGATATATATTTACTAGATTATATGTTTTAGGTATAATAATTGCTATAATTCAAATAATTATTAGATGACTGGCCATCATTATGTAAATTTTATTTTATTTAACATGCAGACAATATGTCCATGCTTCTCCTCTATATACCAGTTTGTATTTTCATTTTATAGATCTGATAAAATTATATAACTTGGGAGGGGTTTGATGTCTATATGGACTAATAAAAATTAAAAAATTTACAGTTAAACAAGGACACTCATAATAACACTCTGATCCAAATTAATTTACTATTAACAAATTTATACACAAAAATTACTCTTTTTAATTATGTCTAAAGTGTCTATCTAGCACTCAGATTATCTTTTCTCGGTTGTCTGAGCTTGTTAGTAGATTTTCCTCTAAAACATATCCTTCCTTTTGTGTTACCCTATCCTTTTCTCTTTTTTCATCTTATTTTTTTATTCCAAGAAATTATGCCATTTTCTTAATTGCTATCCCTATATGAATAGGCATATCACCCTTTCATTTTGCTTTAAAGATTTTTGTTTTTATCTATTTTTCCCATTATTAAATATATATTGTATTTTTGTTTTTATTTTTATATTTTTATTTATTTTATATTTTTATATTTTTATATTTTATTTCATTTTTTGCTTTATACATTTTTAAATTATATTTTCTAGTTAATAACATTAATACAATTTATTGATAAATATGTTATTCAATGAATTTAATTTTATTCTAACTATTCCAATTACAAAAAAATTAATGGTTATAAATATGACTAGCATGCAACCATACAAAATGAGTCCTAATTAACTATTAAATTAGACTAACCATATTAAAGTAAATCTAAATGTAACAACATTAAACACATCATGCCAACCATTCAGATTATGCATTTAATATGAATTATTTATGCAGTGTACAGTGTTCTTCCCAGTTCTCTATCAACCTCCGACATCTCCATCTACATCACCCTTCTGATGATGCTCACCCTCCAATATGCTCTAAGGAAAGAGCTTTCCTATATCAATTTCACAAAAAAATATGTAGTTAGACCATAACAGTCATGATATATATTTATCATAAAAAATAGTTGAAATGACAAATCAATATGATCATAAAGTAATCCTATACTTATAGCTAACTCATAGTACTATGATCATGTAATCTAATAAATATCCTACTTTTCATAAAAATATATATCTAAACTTAGTTAAAAAATAGGTCACAATTAAATTTTTGTTAGCTATAGATATCCATGAATAATCTAGCAAGTTTGTCTCGTAAAGAATCAAGATGTAACATCTTTCCCTCCTAGAGCTATTCATCATCCTCGATGACTCTTATTCAAACATAAGTTCTAATTTTTTTAAAAAAAAATATTATTTAGTAAAGCAATAACATGGTATACAATATCAATTAAGCAAATTATTGGCGCTATGTGATAACATAGTGGTGAAAATGTAGTGGAAGAAAATATAGCGAGAGAAAATGTAGTAGGAAAAAACATAGCATAGACATAACATTGCAGGAGAAAATATAGAAAGTAAAAAATATAATAAAATTGATAATGTAGCACAAATGTAGTGAGAATCATAATACACCAAAATTTTAAAATATAAACAAATAAAAATACAATTTCATGAATTTAGAGTTGTAATTAAAAGTTGTGCGTGATGCCTCATAAATATTCCAAGTGATTATCTAGTGAATAACTTGCTACTACTCTTTTTATTTACCTGTTCAAATAATAATGCTAAGTGTTGAGTTTCAAGGGCAAATATTGAAGACCTAGTTCAAACAAGGGCACCAAACTTAGTCCTAGTTGGTCCTAAACAATTTACCTCTGGATGTATATTCCATCTTAGTTTTACATAAAAATAATACCCTATTTGAATCATGTGGCATATATACCAAGTGTTTTTGTCCTGAGTACATATTAATTTTAGTTAACATAGTTTTACATCGTTATATTAGTTTCCATGACTTACATAATATATATTAAAATGATACATTAAGTTCACTAGGTACGTTGAGTTCCTTGATTACCTGAGAATAAAAAGCTTACCCAGCCTAATTAGATAGACCAAATTTATAACCATTCATGCAATGAAATATGGATAACTTGGAAGGTTAGGTATATACCAAGGCATTTGTACTAGGAAAAAATGCCCAAATCATTGAAATTAAATTGAGCATCAAAACTTATCTCAGATCAAGTGTTTTGAATAGAATATAATATTAATACAGAGACCAAACCACAATAGAATGGTTAGGATCAACATACAGGGATGACCATAATAAATAAAGAGGTATATGTTTTACAAAAGAAACTAGACTTTGATGAGAGTAAGTTGAAGATTTGGGCTGATTGGATTGAGGTTCAACCACCTCTATGAATCATCACCAGGTCCAGTAATTTATAAGATACACTTTTATCTACTTTTATTAGTCTATTTTTCCTTGTTAACTACCTGTTCAGTCTCTCCATTACTTTCTTTTGAAGATTGACCATTATTAGTCTTTTCCTTGCAAGTCAAATACATAGGACCTTCAATACAATACTTGCAATAATTTCATGATAATTAATATTCACATTACTTGGAATTTTTTTGTAAAACTAATTCATTATTGGCTAGTGACATCATTTTATTGAAACTCTATTTTTGGATGTATGCAAAGGTAAATCATTACCAACTTATTCTTGCATGTTTATATTCAAATTACTTGGGAACAAATACAATAAAACCATTAGATATCTATTTGATAATTCTTGCTTCTGCATTAGTGGGCTTGGTTAAAAACACATGGATGCTCTTTTTATTTAATCCTAACAACAAGAAAAACATATAGTCTACCTAATTGTAAAATTTAAAACACAAATATAATCATTACTATTTTTTAAAATAGATAAATGTATGTAGTTCAACAGATACTTGACCAACCATTTGGGCATTTAGATGGTAATAGTTGATATATGTAAATATATTATAGAATATATATTATAGAGTATAAACTTGTCATTTTGTTTAGTTTGTATGGTGATATGTTTAGATTTGTTTAGTTTGTATGGTGATCACCTATATATTATAGAAAATGTGATTTGTTTAGATTTGTTCCATTTATGATGTTTTGTATACCATATAAAATTTGACCAGACACCTCAAGCATGCATATAATATGGTGATCCATTTTGTTCATCAATCTATAGATATTACACCTCAAACATGCATGCACATCAATCCATTAAGATATTACAGAATATTGTGATCCATTGAGAATTTATAATCCTAGAGTTTAAAAAGTTTATTATGTTTTGTTTGGGGATCCATATATAATCAAATGGTGATTATATATTATACTATATTATTATTTAACTATCATAAATATCTATTATGTTATCTCCAATGATTAAATTTTGGCTAATTTATCTTCTATAATGTTAACTACTGCTACCATTTCAATAGGTACCAAATAATTAGAAAATTACCTATAGAACTCACTGTAGTTCATTCAAGTTGCATTATTCCTAGAGTATTGGCCCCATAAAACTCTAATTTGTGATATATTACTACTATGAAAATAAGGTTTATGAGTGTCACTTATTCTGAATATTTCTATCATAACCACCATGGAGTCCAAAACCATTAAGACAAGCTTATATACTATATGACTGACCACTTATATTACATATAAGTGTCCCACATATCACAATAAAAGTTTCATTAAATTTCCAAGAGCACATAATATCATCATATAGGTCAAAACAAATGACCAAGGAGAGTTCCACAAATCTTCTAGCCCTCTACACATCTCTCTAATCTAGAGAGTGTTTTTTCTCGTTTCATAGAAAAGTATTTATAGAATATGGAAAGAATGATGTGCATAAGTTAATACTATTGCTACCCCATGTAGCTCCTAATAAATAGAACATGTCAATACTATCATTACATCATGGAGTTCTTGATAAGTATGATGATGAATAGGAATTGAAAATACTACATTTTTAATGCATACAAAATCAAGCAATAAATGTTCCACCTATACATGCATATGGCCATATGAATTAATTTGACAAGTTTATTTTTCAATACTAGATTTGAAAAATCTATCTATCAAGTTTGAACTCAGTAATTATCGATTCAATGTGAGACTAATTAAGATCCACCCTGTTACTTAGCACTCACATTCTTAATTCACCACTCTTCCCTTAGGTTTCTACAACTTAATGATCTCCAAATAGTTCACAATGTTTAATGAATCATAATTATATACTAACAGGTCATACAAATCATTTCTATATGCTTAAATAATTTCTAATGTACCATCATACATACAAGAGAAATCATATAATTAGTCTGTAATTGTATTGATCTGCCACTATCTAAACATAACTAGTATCATATTTCCTAGCTTAACTTATAGCATTATATTCATAGTTAAAATGAAATAATGTTAAAATAACATAACATATAGAGGCCAAGGATCACACCACCTTTACGACCAAAAAAATTCAAGCGATATAATATCTCCCTACTTGTTCAACTAGTACTCAACAAGTTAAAAGTTTACCTCAACTGCTAGATTCACAAGATGTTCCGCACATTCTATACCCTACTCACTTTTAGATAAAGGTAAAAAAATATATCTTCAAAACAACATGATTTAATCCAAAAGAAAAAATATAAATCTATTCAAGGGTAAATAATAACATATTAGTTATAATCAACTTATAGTTTTTAATCAATAATCTAATATATAACTCAATTTTTTCCACTCCACACGGTCTAAAATCACAAGTTAGATAAAGTAGTAAATCTAAAGAGTCATAAGTGAAAATTAGAGAACCATCATCTCAAATTTTCCTAAATACACTCACAAGGTAAAAATAAAACATAGAAACTCATTATTGCCAAAACACTACCCACTTACCAAATCTGTAAGTATAGTATCACAATCTCTTTTCACAATCGGAAGAAATAAAATACTATCCACAAAGATGTATCATTTCATCAAATCCTACAAATTCTCTTTCAACAAGAAGTAGAAAACATTCTCCCACAAACTTCAAGGAAATATGGTCAAACGATAACATTTAAAAAATAAGTTCCCATTTAAGAGAACACTAACTCAATACCATGAAAATATGAATCCTCTCGATAGCTTATAATGATGTCAGAAAAATGAGATAATAACAACTCACCTTTAAGCTAACTAAGAGAGATGTCACTTCTTATAAACCACATAACTTAAGGGTGCCAATCCTTAAACAAACTCCTAACACATAGAAATTCCCAACCAAAATAATATCACTCTACCATAAGAAAATTCCCACCACACTAGGTAGTACCAAACTAAAAAAAATGGTCTTATAAGATTTTCCATTTATAAAATTAGTGAACATAAGACACAAAAACTAAATCACACATATATATATTAGTGAGAATCATCCCATGCTTATTAAACACTCACAACACAAAATACAAATGCTAGAGGTGACTTGATTAGCAAGAAGGATGTAATCATGCTCGAGGTATTCAATCTAAGTGATCAAACTATGCTATCAATCTTTTATTCATAACTCATGAACTATGTTATATACTCACCTACCCAAACTCGTATACAACCATCACCAAAGAGACACTCATTAAACCCACTCTTTAGTGACTCTAAGAGGGTATAATTTATCTTAAGGTACACACTCAATTTACCATGCACATTTCATAAATGTCTCATACTTACAATAGTCATCAAGCTATACAAGAGAGTCTACCAAGTCTCAAAACTCTAATCATGGTCTAACATGGTTCCATATTGAGGCATGACAAATTCAAAATACCAATGCAATACTTCATGTCACTAGGTTCACACTTATGAATTAAAAAAACACAAAAACACTAATGGAGTTATTAGGTCCTAGAGTTCAAGCCACAACTCTGATACCACATATAACAACCCCACTAGGATCCAACTAGAAATACATGAATTTTTTTAATTAAACCCACATATCAAATATAGATTACACCATAAGAATTTATAAAGACCAAAATAAATACTCAAAGCATGATAATAAAAAACAAGCAAAACATATCACATAGTATCGATCTCTAATATCATGAGAGCATATCAAAATGCAAATATAGAAAGTAATCACAATAACTCAGTTACAACTGAAACAAGTCTACATCCACCACTATCAATATACAATATCAAGTAATTATAACTCTTCATGAAACTTTACAATAATAAATATAGTACAATATAATATAAATATAAGATACGTGGCTCCTCCAAAGCATAGTTTTTGAACTCAAAATTTTGTGGCAATCTCAAATGTCATTTTGATAAGTAGTACTATTGTAGAGAGAGAGAGCATCATCTAAGCACTTTTTCACACCAACTATGGACCAATGATCCGCTACACTAATTTCATCAAGAAATGGCCCTCTGTTCATGGATGAGTAGATAGTTATGGCATGGAAATCAAAAGAGACAAGCAAGTACCCATGTGTTGTATGATTTCTAAACTAAATATGTAGTGTATCATAGAATACCATTATATTTTAAGATATCACACAAATATGTAAATCATACTCAAAAAATGATAATGTATCACTAAACATAATTTATCCCAAAATTTTATAGATAGACACCACTTGATTAGACTACCTCATCTATCATTGTGATACTACTAAGCCAGTGAAGTCCATCTCACTCCTTACTCCGTATCATCAAAGCATATTAGTTAAATGCAATTCAACCATAAGATTCATAAAATTAACACCCTATTAACAAACACATTATATAACATGATAATCATAGGAGTAACCATATCATACATTTATTCTATCAAACGTATGAATGAATTGTACATTACTTTCTATCCCATATTAGAAATAATGACTATAGTTTATATTACCTAGTCAAATAAATATTTATCTATAGATTTTCACTACCATAATTAATTTTCAAACATACTACATCATATAATAACTTATATTACCATAGTCTAGTACTATACTACTAAATTTTCAGAATTAATCATAATAAAGTAGTCATAACTACATAAAAACACAACTTATATTCAAGCAACTAGATATAATGAAACAAATCACAGTTCCCATGGAACATTATTATATACTACCATAGAATTCATTAAAATCTTAAGGCTCTATGCATGCATATATAAATTCCTTTTAATTGTCATAAACATATTCATAGTAATATCTAGCATGCATATGTATAATCAATCAAATTATATATGAGTTTTGGCATATCAACTATAGTATGTACCATCTAAATATAACATACATTTATATTTTAGTAATATATGATATCTCATACTATCATAGTTTTTTAACTACTTAATAACACATAGTCTAAGCTTATGATTTAAAAAATCAAGCGACACATATACAATAAAAATAAAAAATATGGGGTTATTTCACCTATGTATACCTTAAGTTTAAACATCATATTAGTATTCAAAGAAATATAACATATAAGTACACATCATGAAGAACCATTACATGTTAAAAATGATCAAATATTTAAACACATTAACATCCTCATAATATGTGCCGTACACAAGTATTCACTATTGCATGCATATAAACCATAGTCAATCAATCATTTTATAAGAAACAAAAAACTCATAAACCTATTATAACTTCATTTAAACATCTCAATATGTTTCTCTAGCAGACTGTTATAAAGGGTTATAGTTTTTATTTTCTCAGAAACTTAATGACTTACTCAAAATGACTATTAAATTATAAGTACAATCCCTATGTATGATCATTATATATTATGCACCACAAGTAGTTATTCCAGTGCTATATGCAATACTAAACCACTATTTATTTATACTTTTAGTCAAGAGTTCCCTATAGTCATTATCATTTTAACCAAGAATATCAACTCGCACAACTTTTCCTAAGATAATGAAGACCCATGATGAATTATAAATATGCATCTATCATATGAATTCTAAAATCTAGATATAAATAACTTCAATAAATATTTTTTATTTTGTAGGTAGTACATATAAATTTCATTTTTAACTACTTACTATCAAATTTTTGTAAGATATTGGTGCTATATAACCTTCCACCTTTATAGATTTGACATTGTCAGTAAAGAATTTCATATTCTTGAAGCTAAGAGAAGATTGATAAAAGTACTTAGCATTTTTTTTTGAAATGAAGTTGCCTTGAATGAACAAAGGTGTAGAACAAGCATCATGTTTGTTTGAAGTGTTTGATGTGGTCAAATGCCTTCATGAGTTTACCTATATTTGGGGATGGTAGTCTCCTTGATTCCATTTTGACATTAAATCACAATGTCCTTGGTTTGAATTCTTTACTTCTTCTCCAATCAACTTATTTTCAACTAACATGAAGTAGTTCCATTATTATAAGGTAGTTTGAAACACATTCAATGCTTCTTTGACTCCATCAAATGACTATTTGTGTACTCAAAGTATAGGGGTAGAATGTTTAACATTATTGAAAGCCTATTTCCTAAGTGATCATGGTTTATCTATCTTCCCATTTAGCTTGTAATCCTTCTTACATGCATGTAACTGATTGTCAACTTCCAAGTTACCACTCTCACAGTGCATTCATTAGTGTAACAACTCCGGTCGATTAGACATAGAAATACACTATTTTTTTTAATTTAACACTTATACCAAAAATAGATTACACCACAAGAATCTATAGAGACCATAATAAATACACATAGTGATAATATAAACATGCATACTACATCAAAAAATATTGATCTCTAATATCATGAGAGTATACGTTGTAATGCAAATACAAAAAGTAATTATATGAATTTAAACTCAATTTAAATAAATACACAATCACCCTTATCAATGTGCAATAAAGTATAATTACAACTCTTCATGATTATTTTATAATGACAAGTACAATATAATAAAATGTACAAATAAGATACTTGGCTACTCCAGAGCACAATTGTTGAACTTCAAGTATCTATGATAATATCAAGTGTCATCTCGATAAGTAGTACTATTGTAGAGAGGGAGAGCATCATTTGAGCAATTTTCCACATAACCATAAACCAATGATCATATGCACTATCACATCATGGAATGGTCCTCCCTTCACAAATAGGTAGATAATGATAGGGGACAATCTAAAGATACTAGCAAGTACCCATGTGTTGTATGATTCTATAATAAACATGTAGTGTATCATAGAAATTATTTATATTGAAATATATCATAAAAACATGTGAATCATACTTATCAAACGATAATTTCTCACTAAAATTTTAACACTTGATTGGACTGCTTCATCTAACATTGTAATTCCAATAAGCCAGTGAAATTTGTCTCTCTTTACTCTACATTAGCAATGCAGATTGGTCAAAAATTAATTAAATCATAAGATTTAATAACTTATATCCTTCTAGCAAATGTATCACATGACATACTATACATAGGAGTAATAACAACATACATTTAGTCCATTAAACATATACATGAATCTTTCATTATATTCTATACCATACTAAAAATAATGATTACAAATATACCACCCAGGTAATAGATAATTTAATTATATAATTCAAATAATATAATTGTTTTCCAATCATCCACACCTTATGACAACCTATATTATCCTAGTCCAGTGTTCTAGAATTTAACTACTAGTTTTATTCAATCAATTACATAGAAACACAAGCGTTATAAAAGTATCTATTTATAACAAAGAAAGTCATTGTTTCCCATGGAATATAATAATATACCAACACCATTTGATAAATTCTCAAAGTTTTCATGCATTCAAACATAAGACTTATCGACTATAACAACACACATTATCTACAACAATAACTAATATATATATATATATATATATAGTAAACAATCAAATGTAAATATGAATTAGGTATAATATTTATAGTATGTACTACCCGAGTACAACATAATTTTATACTATAATACCCTATGATATCCTATACTATCATAGGTTCTAAGATACATAACAACACATAAATCAAACTTACGAATTTCAAGACTCAACCGATCCATACATATAATAACAAACAAACAATAAAGAATTATAACACTTGAGGATTCCTTAAATTAAACTATGTATAAGCTTACCAAAGTATCACAACATGTAAACATGAATCACAATGTACTAAGTATAGATAAACATTTATACATAATAACACATTTACAATATTTCATGCACACAAGTATTCCATACTGAATACATATGACTAACAGTCATTCATATTATTAGTAGCAAGTTAGATAATTCATAAACATGTTATGATTTTATTTTTAAATGACTCATTTACTTCTAGGAGATTGTTCCAAAGTTAAAATTATTGATTCTTATGTAATTTAATGAATTATTCCAATCATCTAATAAATTATAGGTATAATTACTATATACTAGCACTTGTGCATTCTTATGTAAACCACATCTAAGTATTCTAATTTTATGCAATTTTTAAACCAAAGTTAATTTTTTAATCATAACTACTAAGCATAAAAAAAATAATGAAGTAGTTATAAATACATGAAACACACATTGCATACAATAGCTATAAAATCTAGAACTTCATTTTTCTGAAACATAAGAAATCTAATTTCACCACTAGTTTAACAATTAGTTTATATTTTAAGGTTTAAAATAATTTTTTTGCTAAACTATATTATTTAGCTTCTTCACTTTTTGGTTAATATTTTTTTCGAGAATGTTAACTAAGGGATCTACCCCATGATTTAATTATGTAAAATAGTCATAACTCAATATAATGTCACATCTCATGTGATAGGTTTTCACATTTTAAGGAGTCTAAAGTTTCACATGTTTTATCCCACAATATGAGATAGCTTCATTTTACCCATTCAAATCCATTTATACATAGTTATGGCTATCTAAGAATCCAATTTTGTTTTACCATTCTCATTAATAGCTAATGATTGCAAGATTTATGCCACAAAGCATTATAAAATTAATGTCATTTTTATTTTAAGCTAATACAAGACTTGAAAGTTTTAAATTAAAGCCAAATTAATTCACTGTAGAATTCAAGCTACAAATCCTATCTAAGTGCTACTACAATGGATAGACAATTAATGTTTCCATGTAAAGTGTATATTTACCTATGATCTAGATTTATACCCCAAAATTCATATATTACCACCATATTACAGACAATATGACTTTGTTATCTAGCTATATTTAGCTAAAAAATAAATTTAGCTAACATTTAATATACTTACTAACATCTTAGTTATAAAACTATTTTCGTTTCCCAGCCAAGATAAGGAAATATCACTTATTGCTTTCAAAGATTCATTTATTATTGTCCACATGTCTTATAGAGGCATCCATCATTGCTATGCTAGCTTAAATCAATTTAAATTGGTTCTTAAATTTTATATTATAATTAAATACTTACAATGCTTTTAAATACTCAATTAAATACTTGTAAAACTAAATATTTTATAATTCCAAGCTAGTCAGAGGAATTGGATGACACCATAGACCATCTTTATTTATATGGATTGAGTCAATAACAACCTTTAGAATTCTAAAACTTAGATAGGAAAAATATCAAAAGTTTTTATGTCATAGACTCTCTCTTCCAATTCCCTATGTCGTAATAATTTTATGTTGTTCAATTGGGCATTTATATAAGGAGTGAAGGTTTTAGTATTTGTCTAAACACCAACTAACTGGAAATAAAATGACATATTTTTATGTAAAGTAAAATTTCAGATTAGGTTATGGTTCCATACATACATTTCTAGAAAAACATCAAATCAAATTATGTGTATAACATATACTCATTCTAATTCTGTTATAATGAATTTATATAGGCAAAATTAAGTATGTGCCTTACTACAAAAATTTAGTTTTATTACCCTTCACAAACTCAAAGCCCAATTCTTGAGGAGAAATAGTTGACACCATGGGATATATCTAAGTCACTCTACTAGTTATTAAGACCGTTTGTATATTAATATAATTTCAATCACTATAAAATCAAATTATAACACCTAAGTCTAAAGACCAAATTAAGGCACTATGTTGAAATCTGCTAAAAAATTATCAATTAATAATCAAAATTATGATGCCCTTTTATTTTTATATGAAATCTAGTTTAACATTCATATATGTGGCATATTTTATGTAGACTATTAAACCACTATTTTTAAATCCATATCAGTCTTTTTTATGTAGACTATTATAATCTCATTTACTATTGTTAGAGCATGATATATAGTATTGTTCATTATCAATGGTTGATTATAGGCCATATGGGTTTTAAATTTTTATATTTATTATTATTTATTATCCACTACACCACTAAGACCATACGGCGTATGTGCATACATGTTTTTAAATTGATTAATTGGTTGTTAAGTATATGGGGTGACACTTAACTGGTTATAATGTGATTATAATATATATAAACATGATAAATGGTAAAATCATATTTGCAGTTTTATAAATTTAGATTCTAAGGCAATACCCCCTTTTCCGTCTATTTTGGCACAAGTTATCTAAATGTTGTAGCTTCAGTTCAATTCTATCCATCAAATATCATTTAATTATAATTTATATTTTTTGTATTATTATTATTATTATTATTATTATTATTATTATTATTATTATTATTATTATTATTATTATTATTATTATTATTATTATTATTATTATTCACAATTTAATTATACTATCCCACACAAAATTAAGATCAACAAATCATTGAATTAAAAGACACCACCTATCAATAAAATTCCCCTGTTGATCTTTTGTGTTTCTTCTTTTCCATGTTGTGTCCTTTCTTCTTTCTTCTCTAATGCATAGATATTGCAATTTCTCTTTCATTTTTCTCTCAAATAAAAAAATAGATGCTAAATTCTTTTCCCAGATTTTTATTTTTATTTTTATCTTTTTTTGTTTTTGCTAATTTTAAGACCTTTCATTATTATTATTTTCTAAATTTCTAATTTATTTTCATTTTTTTTCTAATTTCAATGTTTTTCTCTTTTTCTCTCTCCCTTTTTAAAATAATTCTCTTTAATATGAAATTTCAATTTCATATTAAACTAATTTAATATTACACTTCATTAATTAAATGATAAAATTATAAATAATAACCGGTATTAGATTCTTCTTTTATTAAATTTAACTCTAAGTTCATTAATGGCATATTAGGATAAGCCCAAAAGAGAGTTCATTTCTAGAGTTTTACCTACTCAAGCAATCATGGAAAATAACAAGTTAAACAGACACCACAAGTAATCATTTTAAAATGCATTTTCTACCATGACTAATTATCATGGTGTGTGCAGGGTTTTCGCCAGCTCTATGTCTACTTATGATGTCTCCATCTACATCATCCTCTTCAATGATGCTATCTCTTCAATATGCTCAAGAAAATAATTTTCCTACATCTACCTCATAATACAAAGGTAATTACATCATATCACATGATAATCATTAAGTAGTAATATATAACTAAAATAATTCATTAATATGCATAAAATGTAAATACATACATAAACCGATTCATAATAATCAATCATGTATTATCATCTAATTAAGCAACATTTTATTATCCTAAAATAACACAAATCTCAAGTTCAATAAAAAAATATAACCAAATCTAAATTTGTAACTACAGATATCTATGGCTAATCTAACAACTTTGTCTGACAAAGAATCAGGATGTAAGATCCTCCCCCCCTTAAGATAGTCATCATTTCTAATGACTCTTATTCAAAGATAAGTTCTCAATAAAAAATATTTCTTAGCAAAGCAATAACATGATATACAATGTCAAACTAAGAAAATAATTTAGAAATTACTTGTAGAACTCACCATGGTACCTTTAATTTGATATATTCATGAAGTATTGGTCCCATAAGACCCTACTCAATGACATATCAAAATTAATCAATCACAGTTGTGAGTATTATTTACTTTAACTGATTCTATCATGACCACCCTAGTGTCTAGAATCGTAAAGACAAGCTTATATACTTAGGACTGACCACTTCTATTACCTTGAAGGGTCTCATGTGTAAAGATTATTTGATAATCAAGAAGGATGTAATCATACTCAAAGTGTTCTATCTAAGTGATAAAATTATGGTAGGAAGATTTTCTTCATAACTCATGAACTATGTTATATACCCATCTACCCAAGCCTCGATTACAACCATCACCATTAGGATACTTGATAAACTGATCTCCTAAACCACTCAAATGGGAACAAGTGCCCTTAAGGGTACACACTCAATGTTCCACACACATTTTATGAATGTCACAAAATTTCAATCATGGTTTAACATGGTTTCATACTAAGACACCACAAGTCCAAATACCAGTGTAAAAATTCATGTCATAAGGTTCATAAGACACAAAAATTCTAATAGATTCATTAAGTCTTAGAGTTTGAGCCACAACTTGGATACCACATGTAACAACCCCACTGGGTTAGATATAGAAATATATGATTTTTTTAAATTTGATACTTATACCAAATATAGATTACACCACAAGAATACATAGAGACCATAATAAATAAACATGGTGATAATAACAACATGCATACTACATCACATAATATTGATCTCTAATATCATGGGAGTAAATGTCATAATATGAATATAGAAAGTAATTATATCATTATTTTGAAATTCACAATCAACCCTGTCAATTTGCAATAAAGTATAATTAAAACTCTTCATGATTATTTTAAAATAATAAGTACAATATAATACAATGTAAAAGTAAGATACTTGGCTACTCCATAGCATAGTTTTCTAGCTTCAAGTATCTTTGTCAATTTCAAGTATCATCTCAATAAGTAGTATTATTGTGGGGAGGGAGAGCATTATCTAAGAACTTTTTCACACCAATCATGGACCAATGATCCCCTACACTATCCCATCATAGAATGGCACTCCATTAATGTATGGGTAGATAGTGATGGTGTGGAAATTCAAAAGAACTAGCAAGTACCCGTGTGTTGTATGATTCTATACTAAACATGTAGTGTATCATAAAAATCTATTTTATTTCAGATATTGCACAAACATGTGAATCATACTTATGAAATGATAATGTATCATTAAACATAATTTGTCTTAAATTTTTATAAATAGTAATATAAAATTGATCTATAGATCTATCAATTTCATACACACCACTTGATCAGACTGCCTTCATCTAACATTGAAATCCCAGTAAGCTAGTGAAGTTCATCTCACTACTTACTTTGTATTACCAATGTATACTGGTCAAATACAATTCACACATAATATTTAGTAACTTATATCCTTCTATACAATGCATCACATGACACACTATACATAAGAGTAATAATAACATACATTTAGTTAGTCAAACATATGCATGAATATTTCATTATATTCTATCCCATATTAGAAATAATGATTACAAATATACAACTTAGATAACATATAACTTACCTATAAAATTCAAAAAATATAATTAGTTTTAAGTTATCTACACCCTATTGTAACCCATATTACTAAAGTCTAGTGTTCCCAAATTTAACTACCAATTTTTCATAATTAATCATATGAAGTAGTCTTAAATAAATAGAAACATAAGAGTTATACAAGTATGTATATATAACAAAGAAATTCATCATTTCCCATGAAACATAATAACATACTAACACAACATTTCCTAAACTCTCAAATTTTTCGTGCACGCATACAAAAGACTTACCAACTATAATAACACATGATATTCATAGCAATAACTAATATGTATACAGTAAATAGTCAAATATAGATATGAGTTAGATGTAATATTTATAGTATGTAATACAAGAGTAAAACATACTTTTATACTATAATGCCTTATGATATCTCATATTATCATAGGTTCCCAACTATGTAATAAAACATAAATCAAACTTACAAATTTCAAGACTCAACCAATCTATGCATATAATAACAAGTAAACAATAAAAAAATTATACCACTTGAATATACCTTAAATTAAACTATGTACAAGTATGCCAAAGTATCACAACATGTAAACATGCATCATGATACACTATTTTGTACTAAATATATCTAAACATTTATACATAATAACACACTCAAAGTATATAATGCACACAAGTATATCATAATGAATATATATAACTAACATTCATTCTATTATTAGTAGTGAGTCAGATAATTCATAAAATCATTATGACTTTACATATAAATGACTCATTTTTTTGTAGGAGACTATTACAAGGGTTATAATACTTGATTATTAAGTAATTTAATGACTTATTCCAATCATCTAATGAATTATATGTATAATCCCTATATATTATCACTTGCATATTCTAATGTACACTACATGTAGGTATTTCAATTCTATCCAATTTCTAAACCATGGTTAGTGTTTTGATCGTAACTACTAAGCATATAAAATAACTAATGAAGTAGTTATAGATACATGGAACACACTTTGCATACAATATCTAGAAAAACTAGAACTTCATTTTTTTGAAACACAAGAAATCTAGTTTTACCACCAGTTTAATAATTGGTTTATATTTGAAGGTTTACAATCAATTATTTACTAAACTATATTATTTATTTCCTTCACCTTTCAATTAATATTTCTCCTGAGAACATTAACTAAGTGATCTACCCCCATGGTTTAATTATTTAAATAGTCATAACTCGATACAATGTCACATCCTATGTGATGGGTTGTCATATTTTAAGGAGTCTAAAGTTTCACAAGTTTTAGCCCACAATATGAGGTATCTTCCTTTTACTCATTCAACTCCATTTATACATAGTTATGGTTATATAAAAATATGGTTTTATTTTACCATTCCCATTAATAGCTACTGATTCCAAGATTTATGCCCAGTGAACATTGTAACATTAATGCCATTGGTATTTCAAGCTAATAAAAGACTTGAATCTTTTAAAATAAACCCAGATTAGTTCACTATAAAAGTCAAGTTACAAATCCTATCTGAGTCCCACTCCATACAAAGGGTATATTTACCTATGATCTAGATTTATACCTCAAAATTTACATATTACCACCATATCATGGATAATATGACTTTGTTATCGCTATATTTAACTAACAAATACATTTAGCTAACATTTAATATACTTACCAACATCTTAGCTACAAAACTATTTTATATTCCTATCTAAGACAATGAAATCTAACTTATTGCTTTCCAAGATTCACTTATTATTGTCCACTTGTCTCATATAGGTATCCATCACTGTTATCCTAGTTTAAAGCAATTTAAATTGGTTCTTAAATTTTTTTTGTTATAATTAAATACTTCTAATGTTTATAAAACCCCATCTAAATACTTTTAAAAGTAAATATTTTATAATTCCCATCTATTAAAGGAATTGGGAGACACCCTAGACCAAATTTATTTATATGGATTGAGTCAATAACAACCTCCAAAATTATAAAATCTACTCAGACAGGAAAAATATCAAAGGTTTTTATGTCATAGACTCTCTCTTCCAACGCTTTGTGTCATAATAATTTTGTGTTTTTAAATTGGGATTTTACATAAGGAGTGAAGGTTTTTATATTTGTCTACACACCAACTAGATGGAAACAAAATGACATATCTCTATGCAAAGTAAAAGTTCAAATTAAGTTACAACACCATACATATATTACTAGAAAAATGTCAAATCAATTTTTTTGTATAACATATACTCATTCTAATTCTATTATAATAAATTTAAATAGTAAGAATTAAGTCTAAGCCTTATTATAGAAATTCATTTTATTATCCTTCACAAAATCAATGCCCAATTCTTGAGGAAAAAAAGGAGATATCTAAGTCACCCTGTTGGTTATTAAGATTGTTTGTATATTAATATAATTTCAATAACTATAAAATCATATTATAACTCCTAAGTTTAAATACCAAATTAAGGTGCTATGTTTAAATCTACTAGAAAAATAATAATTAATAACCATAATTATGATGCCCTTTTATTTTTATATGACTTCCATCTTAACATTCATATATTTGACATATTCTATGTAGACTATTAAACCACTACTGTCAAATCCATATCACCCTTTTTATGTAGTCTATTATAATCCCATTTAATAATGTTGAAGAGTAGTATTCAGTACTATTCATTATCAATGGTTGATTACAGGCCGTATGCATTTTAAAGTTTTATTATTATTATTATTATTATTATTATTATTATTATTATTATTATTATTATTATTATTATTATTATTATTATTATTATTATTATTATTAATCCACTATGCCACTAAGACCATACGACATCTATCCTCCTCCACATTCATTGATAGAGATATATGTGCATACATGCTTTTAAATTGCTTAACTAGTTGTTAAGTATATGGGGTGATTCCTAACTAGTTATAATCATATTATAATATATATAAACATGACAGATGATAAAATCATATTTATAGTTTTATATATTTAGATTTTAAGGCAATACCCCCTTTTCCTCCTATGGCGGCACAAGTTATCTAAATGGTATAACCTTGGTTCAATTATATCCATCAAATACTTTTTAATAATAATCTCTATTGTTTAGATTTAATATTATTATTCACAATTTAATAATACTATCCCACATAAAATTAATATCAACAAATCATTGAATTGAAAGACACCACCTACCAATAAAATTTTCCTATAAATCTTTTATGCTTCTTCTTCTCCATACTACGTCCTTTCTTCTTTCTTCTCCAATGCATAGACTTTGCAATTTCTCTTTCATTTTATATCTTAAATAGAAAAATAGATGCTAAATTCTTTTCAATATTTTTTGTTTCTATTTTTGCTTTTGTTTTTATCTTTTTTTGTTTTTGTTAATTTTAAGACCTTTAATTCTTTTTTTGTTTTTTTCTATATTTTTTATTATTTTCCTCTTTTTTTTCTAATTTCAATGTTTTTTCTCTTTTTCTTTAAAAAATCTCCTTTTATATGAAATTCTAATTTCATATTAAATTAATTTAATTTAATATTACACTTCAATAATTTAATGTTATAATTATAAATAATAACATGTATTAAATTCTTCCTTTATTAAAGTTATCTCTACATGTATTAACGACATATTAGACCAAGCTCACAAGAGAATTCATTTCTAGAGTTTTTCCTACTCAAGAAATCATGGAAAAGAATAATTTAAATAGACACCAAAAGCAATCATTTTAAAATGTATTTTCTACCATGACTAACTATCATGGTGTGTGTAGGGTTTTTGCTAGCTCTCTATCAACTTGTGATATTTTTATCTACATCATCATCTTCAATGATGATCTCCTTCAATTACACTCAAGGGAACAATTCTTCTGCATCCACCTCACAACATATAGGTAATTATATCATATCACATGATAATCATTAGACAACAATATATAACTGAAATGATTTATTAATATGCTTAAAATCTAAATGTATACATAAACCAGTTCATAATAAGCAATCATGTATTATCATCTAATTTAAAAAAATTATATTATCCCTAAAACCAAATATCAAGCTTAATCAAAAATATAACCAAATATGAATTTTTTAACTATAGATATCCATGGCTAATCTAGTAAGTTTGTTTGGTGAGGAATCAGGATGTAAAAATTAGCATCTTCATGATATTAAATTATTTTCAATACATAGTATCCCCAATTATGTCCATTCCTCCACCTTTATTTTTTAAATAAAGTTTA